>WEDG01004268.1:167500-174956 GCA_017591395.1 Schistocephalus solidus
GCCAAATGACCTCGATGATCAAGCTGAGTAGCAACAGCAGTGATTGCATTTACAACAATCCCCTTTCTGACAAAAGTCTTTCGGATTTTCGCCTGGAACTGACGACGGCAAATACGCCGGTGAGCGAAAACAACAGTTCAGATCTGAGTCAAGAAAATCCGTCTCACCCGCCATTGCCACCGCCTCCTCCTTCTGCTCCTGCTCCTCCTCTGAAAGACAATGAGTACACCCAGATGCCCAGCACTCCAACCGACTCACTCTGTCTAGAGGACAGTTTCGGAGGCAAAAAGACCTCACCCGTTTCCTGCTCGACTTCCTCGGTGGAAGTAGCAGCATCCGTGTTACAGGCGGTATCTCGTGTGGCCAACGCCTGCTGGTCACAGTGGCGGTACAACCGACTGCCCGAACTGCAGACTAAAGTGGGTATTCTGGGTGAACCGAAAGCTGGAGGCATGATTGTTGGCGAGGAGGTCTCTGACCTCTTCCTTAAGGCGGTTCTGGAAGAGGTCCTGCCCTCACTGGCACCTTTTGCAGCCAATCAGCCCTGCGAGAAAGGGGAGTGCTCATTCAACTACGCCGGTACAGCACACTTCCACTGTTTGCGCGCTGGCTGTTGTGATAACCAATCGAGCGCCTTGCGGGCCGACCTCTGGGAGGAGCACTGGCTGCTTCACGCCCGACAATCTGCGCTTAGCCGGCTGGGATTCCTGCCCTGTGACGCCGGTCCCACATGCTCCAGTCAGCACCATAACGAATCGGAGGCGAGGGATGGACTGGGTCACGTGCACTGTCGTCTCTCTGCCGACTGCAATTTCACCATCGGGGCTTTGACCTTTAGCCCTGCACTGGGTCTGCGACACTGGACCACCCACCACGATAGACGATTTGCTGTAGGCCTCGAAATGACTTCAGATGCGGCCTCCTTTGAGCCCTGCAAACGCCTGATCCTGACTACGCCCAGAAAACGTGGTCGACCGCCCAAAAACGTCCGTGGGATACAGGTTCCACGGCCTGAGCTACCTGAGGAGCTCTGTGTGGACGATACTCCCCTGATTGGCATAACTCGTGAAATGTTCTTCAGCCCAGCGGAAGGCGCGGGGGTGCGGGGTGGCATGAAAATCTATCCAGTCACTGCTCCACCCTGTCCTGATGAGCTCTGCCAATTTCGCCTTCACGAGCACTATCACTGCGTGCGACCGCGCTGCCATATGGCAACAGCCAGTCTCTTTGTAGTTAATAGTCATCGTGTGGAGTTTCACACTCAAACCGACATCGAGCCCGGCTACGAGTACTTTGATCGCAGTGTGGACTGTCGAAGGGCCTCCTGCTACAACAACCGCGTCAACGGTCATTTTCATTGTGTCCGGCCACGGTGTGATTACTGCTTCGTGCGTTATAGCAAAATGGCCCAACATTCGCGTAAACACCTTGAAAACGAGAATGCTGTCTGCGGCGGTGACGGCGGAGGCAGTGGTTGTTCCCCGCTCCAAGCCTCCATCCCTCTCACACCCGCTCTCTTTACCGGCAGCATGGATATGAGTGCACTTCGAATACCAAGCTCCACAGGCGGCGAGGATACCGACATGGCCCTCCAGTTATCCAACCCTGCGGCAGCCATG
The DNA here is from genome assembly GCA_017591395.1 of Schistocephalus solidus. Classification (NCBI taxonomy): domain Eukaryota; kingdom Metazoa; phylum Platyhelminthes; class Cestoda; order Diphyllobothriidea; family Diphyllobothriidae; genus Schistocephalus; species Schistocephalus solidus. Next base: position 169,120 of record WEDG01004268.1, read on the forward strand.
ATGCCTCCCTTGGGAGTAAAGAGCCTTCCGAATCTGTGGACATCGGCGTCGCAAAGCCAGATGCCATCGTTGTTTTTCCTACTGACAAACTTTTTCAACGGTCAGGCCGGAACGGGCATCGGGCTTTTGCCTCAGCCAGGCCTCGCTATCCCTAGGGAGCTAGGGTTGCCTACAGCAACCACTGTTACCGCAACGGCTGAAAATGAGGTCACGTCGGAGACCTCCTCGCCGACGAACGCCTTCCCCGAGGACAGTGTCGCCTCCGAGAAGATGGAGTGGGAGGAGGATGAGGAGGAGGAGGAGGGCCAAAGGACCACACATCCGACGATCAGCCGGCAGTCTGAGAAGCTAATAGCTTCCTGATCCAGCTCTCTGTAGGTAGGGAAATCTCCTTCTCTCTCTCTCTCTTTATCTCGATTCTCTTAGCCTTGACTACGGTTTAGCACGGTAGATGGAATCTGTAGTCTGAAGGACATCAGCGTTCATTGGGGATGCGAGTTGGCATTTTAGCTGGGACCAAAGAACTAGCAAAGTAAGGTGAAATGGATGCGAATGAACTTCAATTATTGTGACTCTGAAGCTAGCTTCTTTCAAATATAGGATTCGCTAATCGGTAAAATTTCGCCTTGGGACAACATTGAGAAACCGACTTTTCGCGTTCCGGACGAGTGTCTTGCCGACTCAGCTGTCAGACCACCGCCATTTGGCCCCAAAACTTTCGATATTCCCCATTTTTAGTAATTTTTTTACGCAAACACGCCAGCAAGTTCTTCACCCACCTCGTGGGGAGATTTCGGCCGTCAATAGAAGCAAAAATGGCGAATGCTAGGAAGGAGTTTAGAAGAAGAGGCGACCGCTGGAATATGAACTGTATCGGGCTGACCTGTCTCAACTACTCTTACTCGACAGTTCGACCGTCGTAGTCCGACGATGTCCACCGTATGCTCCACACCATGGTGCTGCAGGGACGGTGACTTGCGCGTGAATTAGTTTTAAGTGATAGTAGCCTTGCGCTGCAGCTACCACACTCTCTCCTCCTCCCCCACCTGAACCTGGTGTCAAGACAGAGTCAAGAAGACCGGAGATGGGAGAGGGCGCACGGGGCTGGCGCGGTCGTAACCGCCCCTGGGCGTACCACCACACCTGGCTCGGATCCCACAGAGTGGGAGTGCCATAAAAACCACATTAAGAAGGAGCCATTGCAGCCTGACTCTCTTACTAGTGACTGTCTCTGTGGCTGGGTTCGAGTGGGAATCTGAAAGACCAGGCCAATTAAAACCTTGTTCCAGCCATCGCATTTTCTTCTCCTGAGCTGTAACCGTTGTTTTCAACAAGGCACCGGGGCTAGTATTGCAGATTGTCGTGTTGCCTTGGAGCTGTAACCTACAAGGACTGACAGGTCTGTGGATCAAAATTCGCGATGACCAACGGGCTTGTCTTCTAGCCCTGAGTCCTTCACCCGATCTCGAGGTAAAGGTTGATTGGTTGATTAGGACAAATGAGTCAGAACTTGCGAGGCCAGTCTTTTGGGTCCCCGTTGGATAGTGCACCCGTTCGTTGCCGTTGTGACTGTTAAGGAGGAAAATACCACCGAATAGCCGATAATGGCATTCCACAGACCCACAGAGATTATGGGACGAACTACGCAGGCATCTCTTTACTTTGTAGCTTCAGCCTGCGTCAGTATGGGCGTAGCCGGTGTTAAGGAGGTATCAATTAAATTTCTGCTTCTACGTATCTATGAAAATATTAAAACTACAAGCCAGACAAAATATCACCCTGGAATGGACCACTTCTGGCTCATTTCCAGTCGCCGTTGTCAGCCAGACCTGCTTTTACCCCTGACCGACCATTCCCGAGTTGCGAGTACGTAATTGATAACTACGAGCCTGATCCGAAGGTGGTTAAGTCATTTGATCCAGTTAGTCATTTGATCTGGCTAGTCGACGCTAAGTATGACGGCAGCTTAGGTTATTGAGGAAGACTCTTACCGCTGCGACCTGCTGACCCAGTTCCGTATGAGGAAGGATCATGTATTCTGCACAGAACTGTCGCAGGAGGGGGTTGGAAGAAGTTGGCAGCCAAGTGAGGGCTCATCCGGAGCAACGAGCGCAGCGCCCCAAGCTTGAGACAGTGACGAGGCCACACGTGAGACAGGCTTGTGTGTGATTGGCCGGTTTGGACAGCCGGGATTGACCGTCACTGGTATGCACACGCAGGAAACCACGCGCGAGGTTCAGCGTTGCAACAGGCGCCCAGAGTTCGGCCACTACGTAAGAAAAACAAAAGGACCACGTCAGTGGCCCCCTCATTTGCGGGCTATACTTAGCAGTGACAGGTTTTCCCACAAAACCCCTGCTGCTAGACTTTTGCTCAACGCTGAAATTACTTTGATATATTTTTATATTTCAGGGCGCAATCACTCAGCACCAGAAGTCGGCAAGTGCCTACTCTCGGCCAGAGGAGTAGACGTCAACGGGGCGCAGTAGGTGGCTGCGCAGAAGGAAGACAGTCCACCCCTCACCCCCCCCCCTATCTTGTCCCCTCTACAACTAAACTGTAAAGTCCCCGGCCCTCCCCGCCCGCCCACCCGCTCCCTCCCCCACTCTTACTTCCATCCCAAATACTGCACATATTTTTCTATCCGCCTCCTTCTTGCCGGCTTCCCTTCGTATCAGCCCTGCGTTAGGAGGGACGTGGGGGAGGAAGGTGGAAGTAATTAGCCTCAAGTAGTTCAAAGACCCAGACATGCGGTGGTAGGGCGCGGTGCAAGTCAATTCCGGAACAGCACGACTCTAGGCCTTACGCAAAGTGCAGTCTTCCTCTCACCGACAGAGTGGAGGAACCGGCAACGAGGGTCTCAGAAATAACACTACTGTTGGCTTCCTCACCCTGACCTCCTTCAGTTCTCTTTAAATTTAGGGGGTTGGGGGAGGGGGGGTGGAGCTGGGTACCGATACCTTCACTTGAAGAGGCCAAAGGGAACTTGAATTGCGTTAAAACTTGGGGCGACTTTGGCGGCAGGTTAAGGCATCACAGCCCTCCATTCAGTTTGACATGACCTCACTTAAAGTAGGGCAGTAGCACAGGAACCGCCGACAATACGGGTAGCTTTGCGCCAAATTATACATGAGTCGGTGTAAGTTTATGTTTAGGGTGAAGTTTAGGGTAATGGTTAGTGTTGGTGTTAACTGTAGTGTTAGGGCTTGGGATCGGTTTCAAGTTAAGATTAGGAGTGCATTATAGGTTTATCTTTAATCTACTTTTAGGGATAGAACACGACAACATTTATTCTTAATGGAACCATACACAGGACGTTCCTCTTCCGTTTTTTCTTCACGGTACCATATATGTAATCCATACCAGGTGATCTTTCAAGCCCGTATGTATTACAGTCTGAGATAACGTGTGTGGAATTTGCTTGATATAATGTGTGTTCTTGTGTGTGTGTGTGTGGCATAAAAAAGCTCGCGGAATTGACGAAATGCAATAACCACACATTTTTGAGAATAAACATGTCGGTCGACTCTGTTTTTGCCGATACCGATAAAAGGTGTGTTCTGCTCATCCTAAGTCATACGCATTCGATATCCGGGAGTAAGACTAAGTTGCTAAAAGAACCGAAGAGGTAAACAAAAGACTATGTGTCTGGAAGAATTCCGACACTAGTTTTGTTTCTCAAGTCAACTGCAAATTACGGAGAAATATCGAGGGAATATGAAGGAGACTGCGCTCAATCCAAGCTGAAAATAATTCTTGATTTTTAGGAAGATTTAAAAGGCAAAAAGATATTTCACAAATGGTGTCCATACTGAAGACGAACTGCAGAAAAATCGTCTGAATTACGCTGAATTTATATTTATCGTATTAAACCAACATGTAATCAGATATTATATATATAATAACATGACCGACAAAGACAAGGAAGATTGGAATGGCCATTTCTGGCTTATTAGCCGTAATCAGCCAGCCATACCCAACCCCAGGCGCTGCGGCGCCCGAGGCTCGAACTCGCGACCTGTTGGGCAGGAGTCTAACGCTCTACCCACTGCGCCAAGAGCTCGTTGTCTTGCCAGTTTCGATCGAGAATATTAGCTATGGTAAGTAGGCACTCACCGATCGGTTACAGGATTCACTCGTTCCATAGTGCCTTGCGGTTATCTCTCAAGCCCCACCAGTCGCCGTAAGGCAGCTCAGGCTATAGGCAGAATAACAAGACCGACAAAGACAAGGGAGACTGGAGTTGAGACTAGAGTTGAGTTCTTTGGGAACAAAAGAACTTTATTGTGTAAATTTTCGAATCTGGTGCCCCATTTCGTTGTCAGACAAATGGGAATGTACAGAAAACAGTTTACCTTAAACAATGCCTAACACAAGATTCTATGGTTGGCTGTGATGCAGAAACTAGAGGCTACTGATATCCCCAGGATTAACCCGAGATTTTGGCTACACTACGCAGACGATAAATTTGTTATCGTCAAAAATGATCAACTTGAACCACTCCACCAAAACCTGAACTCCACGTTCCCAGGTATTCAATTTACCCTCGAAACAGAAGTTGATGAACGACTCCCTTTCTTAGACGTCCTCGTACATAGGAAGACAGACGGGACACTACATACCTCAGTGTATCGTAAAGATACATACTCCGAGGTCATTTTACATTTTGGGAGTAACCAAACCATGTTTCACCGACGCAGCTCTGTTAAAAGCTTGCTAAGTCGAGCAAAACCTCACTGTTCCGACGAAGAAACATATCGAACAGAAATAAAATACCTTTTCCAATTATTTTTCCAAAATGGGTATCCTCCCGAATATGTCCGTCGATGCATGCGATGACAACAGTTCAAAGAAAAATGTATTTCCAGAGCTACGACCTCCCAGGCGTCAAAAGCAACAAACTAAAGAACCATCCCGTATGTAAAGAATGTAGCTGAGCTCGTTGAGAGACAGCACAAGAAACGCCATATACAAAAAGCACACAAACCTACAACAACTTTGCATACCCAGCTTGTACACCCTAAAGACAGGGTTTGCTATTTAAATAGAAACATAAGTTGTCTACAAAATACCATGTACCAATTGTGATGCAGTTTACTATGGCCAAACCAGGAAATCTCTATCCACCCGTTTACATGAACATTGGTTAGCGGTGAGGAGACGAGACCTATTATCTCAGATAGATATGCACACACTGGACACAGGACACCTATTTGCATGGGAGGATACCCAAATCGTTGGCACCTGCCCAACGAGGAAGGGCCGCAAATTCCTGGAGGCAATGCACTCAGACGAGGCATGCATTAACAGGCATATCGATTTAGATGCCAATTACAAATTACTTAAGGTCAAGTGGAGGCGAAAACAGCCCCTATCGACCGGATTACTTAAATTTCTGGACGTCTATTGCCGCAAAATTTAAGCAAACCATAGGATATTTTGTTAGGCATTGTGTAAGCTTAACGTTTTTTTGTACATTCCGATATGTTTGACGACGAACTGGGGCACCAGATTCTAAAATTTACACAATTTTTTTTATGTTGATCCCAAAGAACTCAGCTGAATTTAAATAAATTTATTGGGATGCATATAAATCAGTATATATATATATATATATATATATATATATATATATATATATATATATATATATATATATATATATTATCAACATATGCTACACGTCGCTATGCGACTGCCTGTGAGTACTCTAGTCTGAGTTCCAGGGCACAGCGGAACATAAATGTTCCTAAAGCAGATCGGTGAGCGACACACTATCATATATATATATATATATATATGGCAAAGACGTTATACCGTACTTCCGACATAGATAC
>WEDG01004269.1:0-35803 GCA_017591395.1 Schistocephalus solidus
GATTTTTAAGTCTTTCTGGGCGGCCCTCATAGGGTGTAAGCATTCCAATCCGCTGACTAGTTTCGTTGCCTCCGTTGAACTTTCTCCAGCAGAGTGTAGTCATGTTTCGTCCACAGGGCGCCACGCCTGAACGCAATATTCCAACACCGGCCGGATAAATGTTCCAAAATGAACTGAGATTATTGTACAACGGCATATTTGGATGAACACCATGGAAAGGAAGGCTATATTGTGGCGTGGAAAGATAGAGGGTGACATAGAAAAATGAGATTTTGAGGGAGTTAGCATAAATTGGCGGAAAAACGTGCAATTTAATAAGGAATAAAATGATTTCGAAAAACTGGTATCATAATTAGAAGGGTTAATTATTTGGGATTTCGGACACTTTTTGGGTTGGAAAAGATGCTAACGTTAGCGTTTTGCATCTGTTGTAGATGCTGAGGTGTTAGCAGGTTTCCATCGGTAATGACATTAATGATTTTAATGCCTGGCATAGCGAATGATTCAGATTTACTAGGAGTTTCTTAGGTTAACTAGATTTGCAGCTACAGCAGTCGTGGTTTGCTTGGGAGGAGAAAGAAGTGGCATTGATACGTTTTCCTCGCACGAGAAACAAGGTTAACGGTTGATCCGGAAGGCCGTGGGCTTGCATTAGCCAGGAGGACAAAACGCAGATATCTTTTGGTATAGAAGGTGTAGACCAAGGCTTTTCGTTTGTTAATGAGGGTGAAACCCGACGTTCCATTGGGGTTTTATCTCTACAGATAAACAACTTGTAAATATTGAGATGAGTGCTCACGTTAAGAGTAAAATAAGTTTAACTCCAATCGCCAAAAAGATTTTGACCAGAATTGGCGGGTTTTCTACTGGGAAGACAACCTTTAGCTTCAGTGAATTTAAAGCTTGCCGCATGAGTAAAGGAAAATGAAATGCGGCGTAGAGGATTTTTACTCTTTGGGGACTTTTATAAAGAAAATTTGAAACTTCTCTTATGTCGGTCAATTGACTCAGTACTAAGCATGTTTAAAAAGGCTCTAGTTTCTCGCATTTTGAGAAGTGAGGAAGACAACTTTCCGTCAAAAATGGTACCAAGCATCGTGAAGAGAGAACCATATTTAGACATAAAAGGTATTAAAAGTTTTTCCAGGGCATCAAGGTCTAATTTCTTCATGCTTACGGTGGAGTTGCTTTTGGTGGAAGTTGTACGCTAAAAGAGGATGTTTGCGTCTAAGCGCTGCTAGGTCTCATATTGATAAAATATAAGTATTTTTCAAATCGATAATACGAAAGGAAAATTGTCACTAGTGAACTTTGCGGAAACAAAGATGATATATCTGAAATATGTGTTTTAAGCAAAAAGCACTGCGCTGCAAAACATCTGCTGAGGTAATGACTTTAAACTGAAAATAGAATTAGCGAAGCCAGGCTATGCATGATGAAAAATTATATCACCTGGTGATAATACGCTACGCTGCAAATTCTTATCGCTGGAAATAAGGTGTAATGCACACGGGTTTCAATGCTTTTTCTAGAATTAGCTGAGATTCCGTCCTTTTCGACGTAAAACTGTCGAGAACTTTAATGAGGGCTATGTAGGGGTGAAAAAGCTTAAAAGCGCATATTTCCCACTTATTAGTCGCAATAACTGCAGGTGGTATTGCAGCTGATAATGAGGTAGAAATACAATAAATTGTCAATAATTAAGCTTATATTTTCAACAGTAAACGAAGGTTGAAATCGGTTCAAAAATTCGAGAATTCATTTTATCTTCTAAATTTAGAAACAACCATAGCACTTTGACCTTGAACCTTGTAGGTATTTGTACAATTTACAGCATTCGTATCGTTTCTTGTTCACCTGAATCTTTATGATCCCTTGTTTTAATGTGCAAAATAAAAATACAACAGCCAGCTTTAACCGGCATGTTGGACGTCTTTCTGCTTTCGCTGCTAGCGTGTCACCGCTGCAATCTTGATTTTAATGATCTCTCTCAATTACTTGCAGTCAATTGCAACAATTGATCTTCATTTCGATTGCATTCTACTGATCGCCGTCTCTGATGAACTCCCTGACTCTGCTCTTCATCCTTGATGGCATAGCTTTTTCTGGATCTAGCTCAGAGTTCATTACAATCCTCAACAACACTACGCTATCTCAGAAGCTGCGCTTTTCGTGAGTCTGCATTCCAACAATCCTCTGAAATTTTTGCCATCTTTTTGTCGTTTGTAGTTTAGACACACCTCTCACTACAAAGCGTTAATTTATTTTTGTACACCTCGGGTTCTTAGCAGTTTCGAAAATCGTCTACACATCAACCTTGACGTTTTTGTCGACGGCGATAAAAATGGCTACTGCAAACAACTTTGTTGGAAATTGATAATATAAAATTATAACTCAAAATTCTAAGTACGCCATTTATAATTCTATTTTATACGTTGATCTAAGAACGGCAAGTGAGGCTACGTCAGGTGAAGCAGCATGAGACTGAATATTTCCATCTATTGTAAAAATACAACAACCACAGGTATATGAAGTTGTTTAAAGATTGAATGCAAAACTTTTAGCAACACTACACAATACCGCGCAAGAAACGTAGAGATACGTTCAAAGATTTGAGATTTCACTTAGCTTTCGAAAATCTGACTAAAAGCAATATGAGCAAAAATGCGCGTACTTGCTGTTTAACAGGTTCATTACTCTACAACAGTATGAAGAATATGAAGAAACGACCTTGACTATTCGATGCTGGGTCTCACGACTTCTGCAGCAGACCATGGCTCGAAGACAGTAACATACGCGGTCAGATCTCTCAGAACACAGGTACAACTCTTTCCCTCACCCCTAGCCATAAACTCCGGGGTACCCTCTGACTATTCGAGTAAGTTTACTCATTCTAGCAGCCTGGAATATGTCTTGCCTGTTAGAGAATCAGATGAGCAGGGGATAGGAACGCAGGACGGTGCTGGTTACTCGGGAACTGGTGCACTGCAAGGGAGACGAAGCTGCACTCAGAAAAAATGGAGTCTCCGAGGAAGGCCAACTGTAGGAGGTAGGTGGAAGTAACCGTTTTTTCTGTAGCGGCCTCTCATAGGCAAAGAGAGGCAAAGCCACATTACCTTTGTCATCCCAACTGGCAACGTGTGTTCTTCAAAGACCGCCTCTTCTCGAAAGATTTGAGCCCAACTGTGCACAATCACTTAAAATCCTCAACTCCAAGATAAGTTTAAATTGCATATTATTTAAAGATATTGAGATATTTTCCCGCTCAATTATAATCTAAATTTATACGAAGTGTACTTCTGTACCCTAGCTCTCAATTTGTGGCATCAAACCATCTAAATCCTCACGTATTCATATACCAGAAATATGACGGACGCAAAAGTAACTATCGATGAACTAGATTTCTCTGATATCCTACGTCTGCAACACTTTGTCGACAAATATGAACATCTATTTACGTTGCTCAACTCATTATTAGACTCAAAATCTCTTGCAAACAGCTTAAAAAGCGTACCACAAATAGAACTTATCATACACGTAGTCTCATCAGAGATCGCTGATAGGTCCAAACGCAAGTTTAATGTCATAATCCGAAATATCCCCCACTCGGTAAACCCCACACCATCAATCCAACAACTCATTCACTCCTGTTGGCTAAACATCCACATAGCTTCCACATAAAGGCTTAACTCAGGAAGCAAAAATAAGCCAGTGTTAGTGACTTTCTATTCACAAACCGAAGCCGATCTAGTTCTACAAAACCCTGAAGTAAACCGAACTCTGCTCACCTGAAAAGCATTCATAGGTCCAGACCTCACACCTATGCAAAGACGTGAACTTCAGACCAAAGACCCAGCAACTCATTCAAATCCTATGACGTACGTGTCAATCACTTCAAGCTCAAAATATAACCCAATTTGTCTCCCAGTTAGTATTCCCATACACAAAGCTTGATTGAGCACATCATTACTACTAAAAAGCCCAAAAAATGTCAACCCAAAAAATATGAGTGCTCCAAACCCTGCAAACTCTCATAGGACACGAATAAGCTCTTATAATAACACCTCAACTCCTTCAAATCCAAATGCATGGCATAGGAGTAAACCAACGCACGCTAACCTTACAAACATAGTAACAACTAATGGCAACTAAACCAGTTACCCATGTCGGCAAAACTTCCCAATAATAACCCCAGGTATTTACAATAAAAGCCCAGTTAATCCTCCCCCCCATATGAGGCATAACCTCTTCAACCTCTTCACACAACCCATACACTTTAACCCACGCACTCAAATCCCACCACACATTCAACAAATACACTCTTACCCATTCACCTCATTTCTCACTATACCTTCCAACAGTTACACACTTCCCTTCTATTAGCCCATCGCACAGTCAAAACAGTTTTAGAAATTAGTCTTTTCACAACAGCTGGCCTCTTCCCTATCCGACCTCCTGAGTATCGCCCTTATTAATGCGAGATCGATAGTACATAAAATACCACAACTTAGGACATTCGTTGAAGCCTATAATCCCGATAAAGTTTGTTTAACGGAAACTTGGGTAAATGAATTAACATCGAACGCTTCGCTATTTGTCCCAAACTACAGTTTCTATCGACAAGACCGCATTAATAAACGAAGCGGTGGCTGTATGATATACATCAAAACTACCATTGAACAAAGTGGTTTCGTTTTTTCACACGACACTTTCCCTGGTGAAGCATTCTTTGCCACAGTAAATCCCTGTTGCACAAAAATATACTGATCGGATGTCTCTACACTCCTCCAGAAGGTATTAATGATGACACTGGCCTAACCAATCTTATAGACACCATATCAGATATTCAAATTGAATATAAAATAATTGCAGGTGATCTAAACCGTCCTGAACTAAACTGGGCTAAACTATCAGCTCCCACCAGACATGATGAACTGCTATCATCAATTGTGTTTCATAACTGGACACAAATAATCAATAAACCGACCCGAGGGAACAACATACTAGACATTATTCTCACAAATAATATCTGGCCCCTACATACGCATTACGACAGCATAACCTTTGAAAGTGATCATAAGGCAATAATAACAATGCTCCCTCTAATCATAAAAGAAACATCAGATTCTAATTCCATTTACATAAATCCAAAAAAAAACTCGACATTGACTATATGAACAGCTATGTAAGGTCACAAGACTGGAGTTCATATCTTCTAACGGCATCCGCGACGGAAGCTGTAAACCTTTTATACTCTACCCTTTTTGTAATTCAAGATACCTTAATAGATGAGAGATTACCGTTTAAGTCACAAATTCCTAACTTCCTTTCCAAGAGACTAAAAAAACCAAAAAAAACTTCATGATCCCTCAGTTAGTTATTTATCCACACTCAGACGAATTAAAGAAATTCATGATCTAGGTGAAAAAATGGAAGCAAATAAAAACATAGCAGCGGAACGCCGGGTCATAGATTCCTCCGAAAAACAGCCCAGATCTTTCGGAAACAAATGAATACTAATCGATAACCAGGTCCCCAACTCATGATTGATGACGCAGGACAAGTAATAACGGACGATAAACAAATAGCAAATTTATTCAATAAGTACTTCTCAGCCAACTATTCAGTTGAGGACGAGCCGATACCCCAACCAACAGACATGACAGCATTTACCCTCAATGAGATCTGTTTTAGCGAAGAAACCGTCAAAAAAGCTATCAGACAACTGTCTTATTCCACCTCTTATGGAACAGATAAAATCCCACCTTGCATACTGAAGCATATGATATATGCTCCAATACTGCTGTCAAGTCTATTCTCCTTACTCCAATCGAATGGTATGCATCCAGAAATCTGGAAATACTCTAGCATTGCACCAATCTTTAAAAACGGGAACCGATCTGATACACAAAGCTATCGTGGTGTTAACCGAACAGCGGTTATAGCAAAAATCCTAGAAAAAATAATTTCAAACCAAATGCTAAATTATCTAACAAACGCTAACCTCATACCTTCCTCTCAACACGCTTTCTTACCTAAAACGTCATGTCAGTCCTGCCATATCACCTTCCTTGAATTCGTTTCAAGTAACAGAGATGACAGAAACACGGTAGCTACGATATACTTTGATCTAAAAAAGCGTTCGATAAAGTCCCCCATCAAAGGCTTCTAGTGAAGCTAATAAGTCATGGGATTGGGTCTCCTCTTCTCGACTTTCTAAAATCTTACCTTCAAAACCGATATCAGGCAGTAAAAATGCGAAACCTGGTCTCAGATCCATCTCCTATTAGTAGTGGAGTACTTCAGGGGACTATCCTAGGTCCCCTCCTATTTCTCATATACATTCACGACTTATCCTCTATATCAACGTCAGCTCAAACATTTTTATATGCGGACGACTTAAAAATTGCATATGCATATAACAAGCATACAGTAGCCAGTATGCATAGAACGATTGAAAATTATCGTAAAAAACTAAGCGAATGGAGTACTCTATGGCAAATGCCATTCTCTCTGTAAGCAAATGTCACCTCCTTATTTTTGGTCCACAAAAACTTCCACCCATAATTTTCAATAATCAGGAAATTACCGAGACAACATCAATAAAAGACTTAGGTCTAAGCTATACAAATGCTCTTGAGTTATCTCCCCACGTTAAACAAATATCACCAAAAGCCACTAGACTATGCGGATTTATTTGTAAAAATTTCTCCTCACCTGCCCTAAAGACACGACTATATAAAATGTACGTTTTACCTCTCCTGGAATACTGCTCAATTTTCGTTGGCATAATGCCATCAGATGGCCAAAAGAAACGTGAAGCCATTCAAAGATGCTTTAGCAGATCCTTATCCAAATGTGATGGCATTCAAGGCTCATACATGGAACTTTACAATAGATATGGTCTTCAACCCGTCTGGATCAGAAGACTCAAAAATGGTCTCACTTTTCTATTCAAAATCACACACGACCAAGATATGCTCAAAATGAATATACTAACAAATCAAAACGGCCCTGAGACACTAGAAATTATGAAAATATTATGAAAAATTCCTAAATTCAAAAAGGCCCAACGATCCAACTTCTATTCCATAAGATACGTAACAATATTAAATTCCCTACCAGGTTCTATCAGAAATAGTCGAACGCTACTAGAATTTAAAATAAAAATCAAACAACATCTGCTAAATAATACCACACATCTATTTTTGAATAAGATAGGACATTTTTCAACTCAGTTCTTTAACATAGAATTCGGGCCGCAAGGGCTCTGATAACGCCAACTTCGGGAATCACGCGTTTAACAACGTGGCGGTTTCTATCGGCGAAAGCTGCTTCAATTCTGAGTTTTCCCGATGGGCTGCCATATGTGCATCTAGAAGTCAAGCAAATCCAAACGTACTTTGCGGCGGTAGCCATTTCAGGCCAGAAGCTCCCACGAGTAGCTATTTGACGTCCTTTTATGAACATCTTACGACGACCTGCAATGCATATAGAGATGAGGAATTTAATCATCCAGTTATGTGGTACACCATCTAGTTATGGGCAAGCTATAGCTGGTGGTTAGTGACCTGTGCCCCTTAAACGGGCCATGTGGTAGATGCGTTGGACCAACACGGGGGCCACATTAGGGCATGGCAGGCGTTATTCGGGTTGCACTCCCATAACAAATGCCGAACATGGAGGTGTGGTGGCACACCTAGGGGGCCCAGCCGTGCCAGCCACCTGCGTCCTCTCCCGCCTCCGGTCTTTTTGACTCTGTCTTGACACCGGGCTCAGGTGGGGGAGGAGAAGAGAGTGTGGTAGCTGCAGCGCAAGGCTACTATCAATTAAAACTAATTCACGCGCAAGTCACCGTCCGTTCTCCACTTTCTCATGGAGCATACGGTGGACATCGTTGGACTACGACGGTCGAACTGTCGGTTAGTGACCTACAAGACTCATAAATACTTATCCTCTGGCTATGCGCAATGGCTCTCAAGTTAATGATTTATATACCCATTATCTAAAAAGCAGCTTTTATCAATTTTAAAAACTTATTTAAAAAATTATGATTATGTTACATTTTTAAATGTTTTTGGATAGCCTCTTTATTTTTATATATAATTTTATGATTGTTAAACAATTTGCTTAAAAACTTACCTGCAAAACTTATTATTTTTTATCTCGGTCAATTAGTCGTATATTTATCCCGGTTTTAACATCATTAATGCTCTACGTAATTCGAATGCGCAATGAGCCGCACGCCTAGGTTTTGATATAGCTTTATGAAACGAATGGTTTTAGCTGTTTCATACAGCTAGATCAAACATTATTCAGCACTATGTTATATAATACAAATATGAAGACTGTAGGACTGCATTGAAAGTTTCTTACTGTTGAACTCTTCGTGCTCCTAATCTTTTTTCACCTTTTTTAGCAATCAGTCAACTAAGTCTAATTAGTCGGCAGACCCTGTTGCGGCCGAAGACTTCGAGGTTTGCACACAAACACGGGCGAGTAACGCACCTGTAGTTGTTATTAGACGATGCGCGTATTGAACAGGGTCTCTAAGCACCATGCCAATCACTCAAACGCAACAGTCATTAGAAGGAACGGCAGAAATGTTGGAAATGGATTCTGCTATTAAGAAGGATATAAAGGTATGAAAGGGCACAATAGAAAAGAAGGGAGCGTTACATGAGGTGATATCCCTTTTGGAGTGGGGGAAATTACGTCATGTCTGTTGGATAACCGGTGGGGAGTTAGTGAATTCTGGTATGTGCGTTATGGGGGCCAGGTCGTGCTGTGGCGCGCGAAGACGGGTACGCCGATCCGTCAGCCAATGTGCCCACTTCCACATCAGGCAACTGACCAGCTCGGACAGTGTCTGATGGGGTTAGAGAGAGTGAGGTCGAAAGCTCAGCGCACGTTCCTCACTATGAACAATCTGACGCGCTTAAAACTATCATGGTGCGCTAAAAACTGTGGCTTGGAAGGTTGCCAACTGACGGGATAACTCGGACCGCGTGGTCAGCCCAATGTGTGTTTTGTGTGGAGTGGCTGACTGACAGACTGAGAGTCAGGCTGCAATGGCTCCTTCTTAAGGTGGTCTGTATGGCACTCCCACTCAGTGGGATCCGAGCAAGGTGTGGTGGTACGCTCAGGGGCTCCGGCCGCGCCAGCCACCTGTTACCTCTCTCATCTCCGGTCTTCTTGCCTGTGTCGTGAGACTGGGCTCAGGTGGGGGAGGAGAAGAGTGTGCGGTAACGTTAACCACCGCGGTTGGAAGGTTGTCAACTGACAACTTCACCCAGACCTCGCAGTTAGTCCAATGTGTGTTGTGTGGTGTAGCTGACTGGTGGTCTGAGAGTCAGGCTGCGATGGCTCCTTCTTAAACTGACCTCTGGCTATCTCACACATGTGAGATGTAAGTCGTTCAACCCCCTTTTTTGTGAAATCCTGGTGCTTGTGTTTGGGGGGTCAGGTCGTGTACGTAGTACACGTAGACGAGGTCACCAGCAGCTGCGCCCACTTCCGCATCAGACAACTGACCAGCTCGGACAGCGGTTTCACTGTGGGGTTGGTGGAGAGAGTGAGATCGACAGCTCAGCGCATGTTCCTCACTATAAACAATTTGACGCGCTTGGAACTATCACGGTGCGCTAAAAGCCGTGGTTGCCAACTGACGGGATAACTCGGAACGCGTGGTCAGTCCAATGTGTGTTTCGTGTGGAGTGGCTGACTGGCGAACTGAGAGTCAGGCTGCAATGGCTCCTTCTAAATGTGACCGTTATGGATCCGAGCCAGGTGTGGTGGCATGCCCAGGGGCGGCTCCGGCCGCGCCAGCCACCTGCGTCCTCTCCCGCCTCCGGTCTTCTTGACTCTGTCTTGACACCGGGCTCAGGTGTGGGAGGAGGAGAGAGTGCGGTAGCTGCAGCGCAAGGCTACTACCACTTAAAACTAATTCACGCGCAAGTCACTGTCCCTGCACAACCCTTCCGTGAAGCATACGGTGGACCTCGTCGAAATCGACGGTCGAACTGTCGGGGAGTGCAACGCTGTGGGCAACTGCAGGGTCGGGACGAGGGGATGCTGACATTGAACGGAGGGTAGCGATATGATAAGCGGCGACGGTACTCGTGGGGATGGGGGTCAGCGTTCGAGAGTGGAAGGGGGCACCGGCATCTTCACCGACATTCCATCACTCCATCCCCATCCAGGATCCGCGCGAAAAGTGCTACCAGTCCATTCAAACAATTCTGTCGGAACTGTGGTTCGTTACAACCCCACACCGGAATTGACTGCGCTCGCATCTGATTGGAAGTACTTATCCCTTCGAATCGACCGCAGACGTTTCTACCTCTGTCGAATGAATACTCTCGAATGTCAATAACAGACTAGTCTTGACTCTAACCATTCTTACATTCATCCCCATTCTGTAAAGCTGTTTAAACTTCACATTTTGCTATTTCTGAACTTTGGAAAACAGGTTTTTTTACTTAAAAAAACTCTTCATTTCGAACACTGCTTTTTAAGCAAACAAACAAACCAAATCAAAAAGTGGTTAATGAAAAGAGGAGTTTGGTTTTAGGTTTTTTTCCTGTGTTCTAAGGATTTGACGGCGCCCAAGCAGTTTCAAATCAATAAACCTATTTATCAAAGCTTCCCTCATGAGCCTCCACCTACATTTTTGGACAGGCAAGTTCACCATGATTGCCAGCGTCTACTCCCCCCTCCCCGACGACCAGCTCCAAGGAGGACCTGCACGCCCTCCTGGTGACAGTTCCGAAGGCGGTTGATTCGATTGCTCTTAGTGACTTCAGGGCCCTCACCGGGATAATCTTTACAGCCTGGAAAGGAGTGCTGGGTGCCCATAATCTTGGTGGCTCTAACGATAACAACCGGTTCATTTTGCAAACCTGACCGGAACACCGAATCTTGCTGAGCAATACCTTCTTCTGCCTTCCGACGCGGGAAAAGACAATATGGCTACCTCCTTGATCGAGGTGCTGAGAGCTGCTGGACTATATTCTCGTCAGGAGGCGAGATTGACAGGACTTTCTGGTGACCAAGGCACGTCGTGATAAAGATAGCTGGACAGAGAATCTCCAAGATAAGACTGCGAATTCAACCCCGCAGATGGATCCAAGGTAAGTGAACATAATGGAAGTTAACTACTCATTTGTTAGTTTGCCTACTCACTCTTTTTATTTAAGCAAATAATTAACCTAGACACTGGAATATTTGTAGGTTAAAGATGATAGATTACATGATGGTGTAAACTAAGGAAAATCTTCCAGTTCACCGTCCTCATCGTCCTCAGACGCGCTCACCGTAAACAACTAGACTGATTTGACGAAAATGGCGCAAAAATCATTTAACCACTCGCGAAGCAGAACCAATTACACAAAGTATATGTGGGCAACCGGACAGACGCAAACAAAGCCTTCTCCCGATTTCATCACTTTATACAGAAACGGCTGCGAGATATGCAGGATGCCTGGATGGTCCACAAGGCTAAGGAAATTTAAGGGCACGCGGACCAAAACGAAAGGAAAAACTTATCAAGGCCACCAATGCCAGCTACGGCCCATACATGAACGGAAACGCACGGATGCTCAGCTCTGATGGCACAAAACTTCTGATGGAGAAATTCTTAATTCTGAAACTTAATCAGCTGTCTCTTATCTCCACCCACCCCATTCACACGACTCACTTTTATGAGAAGATGGCCATAATCGACCGTTCGTTTTAGCTTGTACTACGTTCCCATAGAAATGTACGGGCCAAACGATAATTTATCGAAAGCATGCGTGTGCACGCCAAATGGTCTTATGAACTCTTAGGTGGGAAATTTTTGCATATCTAAAGCAGTTTAAATTCCGAAGCGTTGGGCCGAGCCCTTCAGAAGTATCCTTAGCCACTCATCAAACATCTTGTGTGCTGCCATCAACCAGTTCCCCCAAATGGATATAAACAATGACCTGGACCTCTCACCTTCCTATCAGAAAAAAAAACTGGGCCACACAAAGATTCTCCAGCTGGAAATAAACAAAGAAAATTTTTATTTAATGCCTGTTTACAGGCACGTTCAGAAGAAATATACAGAGGGATCAGGCTAGCAGTGAAAAAAACTCTTGAAGGAATATACTTATGAGGGTCTTTCTTAAAATAAATCGTATATTTAAGGCCCAGAGGGTCCCATCATTACAAATTTAGTATCGCTGTATTATATTTTTTGGTTTATGTATATTTTTGAAGGGTTATAGTCATTGCCCTTGATGACCCTATTGATATAAAACTATCATTCCATGTGTACAGTCAGTACAAAAAATGGTGTAAATTTAAAAATGTTTGAGTCAAAGCATAACATAACTTCAAATGCGTGTTCACATCTATAGGCGAAACATTGTGGAAGAAAATTAGAAACCGAAAGATTTTAAAAGGCTGGTTTTAAGTAATCATGTTATGAGAGTCATCTTTTGTCAAATATTATGTCATCAAGTCTTCTTTTAAAATCAAAAATGCTGTCAGAGGTAACCGTCTCACTTGGTAACGAGTTCCACGCTCATAGCACTCGTTGGCTGAAAAAAACTTTCTGAGGTTCAATCGCGTGCGTTCGATATTGACCTTGTAGGAATGACCACGCAGATGAGTTGTGCAGGCAAACTCGAAGAAATCCTCCGATCTCAGGGAGGAATCATGGCTCCGGATAGTGCGGAATGACCAGAGCATAAGTGCCTGTAGGAAAGAGGAAATAATTCAAGCTTTTTCAATCTGTCTTGGTACGGTAAATTCTTACAACCTTAGACTATCTTCGTTGATCTCCGTTGTACCTGTTCGAGTAGGTACAACATCTTTCTTCATCCATGGTATACAGGCTAGTATTCCGTTATCTAAGTGCAGTCTCACGAAGATGCCATATACTTTTCCGAAGAGATCAGGGGGAAATATTTTAAACGCACGTCTGATCCAATGCAGTGTACGTGTTGCCTTCTCTACTGCTTTCTTACAGTGTTCTGAGGGCATCAATTTTGCAGCTCTGTGTGAACAGCCATATGAACAGTAGAAATGAGTAGTATGGTATGCATATCTGATTCATAACGCTTCGTCATTTTTAAAACAATAGTCGACAATCTTTGGAATATACGGTGAACTAGGAAAGAAGCAGTGAAAACGCCCCTACCGTTAAATCAGGGGCGGAGTTTGACGAGCCGCCAATTTAATAAGAAAACTAAAGGAAAAACTGGTTCTCAAAAGAATTTATAGATACAGTTGATTAGTATGGTACGATGCATTGGGATAGAACTGTGTTGTTGGTAACAACGTTTGAGGCTTCGAAAGGCTCCTTGTCAATGAAGATATCATATAACAGCCACAGCTACTGTTCATAACCATCAGGGAGGTAAGACAGGAGGAACTAATCGTAGACAGCAGGGGTCGAAACGAAGAGGGGAAAGTAGAGGTCACCAGATCATCACTGATAATCTTTTAATATTATTCAAGAGAAAAACTGTTGCCCGTGGAATGATAGCAGTTCAGAATGGGGAAGGGTGAGCGCAAGTGTTGTATGTTTACAGTCTTTCTGCCTTTTGAAGGAACCGGGATTATGCACCACACAAGGGTGCATCCACGAACGGTTGCTCGTTTTCTGCTGAAGAATTCACCGGTTGCGGGCTGCAGAGAAAGCAACATTGCCATCAAGGTATGACCTTGGATCGGGCTCATATGCCACGCACTCCGTTGAGCTGGAAAAGAGATTCGAGCGTGTCAGAACGCAGAATTCCTGGAAACTGTCCTGAATGCCGAAAACGTGTGTTAGTCCTCTTAAACACAGAATAAGTTTGCAGGAATTTACATTCCAGGGAGCTTATTTCACATTGTTATGGGGTTTTCTGAAAAATTGGAGGATACCTAACTGTGCGTGCTAGTGGAAGAAATAAGAGACATTCCAGTGGCTACTGCGATGAGGGTGGTCAAGCTACCTCACTATGGTAAAGGGGATTAAAGGCACGACCGTGTAAAAGCATAATCAGTAAAAAGTCCCTTATGTTATCGGCGAAATCATAAGCAATCTATGTTTATAAGCCCACAGCGTTGTTGATACATCAGATGCATCAGAGAAAATTATGTTAGTAACAAAATGCTGGATCGATTCTGTTTTCTTCATTTAATAATGTGCAGAAGAAGAAATAGAAACCATCAGTTATCCAGGCCAGACTTAACGTACATTTTATAAAGAAGGAGTCTAATGTCCATATTTTTTAAAATTTCGGAGGATAAACCCAATAGTTTTGCCTGCTTATAGACAATCAACGTGCAATGCTCTGAAAGATTAAGACCGTTAGATTATGATATGACCGGATCCTTAATAACTCCGGCCACATTTAAGTCTTCACCATCTATGCTTCGTTGAGGATGATGAGCTTCACCAGCAACCATAAGGGAAACTTTGTGCCAAGAAAGGGAAAGGCGCCATGTGCAGCACCACTGGGTAAATTCCTCAAGATCGTTTTGAAGTGTTCGAGAATGATGTTGCAATCTGCTGGTTTGTATCGATAGGCGAATTTTTAACCTTTAGCATACAGAAATGGTCTACCATACTGGCTAACCTGCCTGCTGTCCATAAAACATATAGCATACGCAGTGATTGGAACGTTATATGTGTTAATAGTTCTCCTAACCCTCCACCCAATTGACTGGCATCGTCTTAGTTTCACGCCAATCGACGAAATCGGTAGCTGTCAAGCGATCTACACTACCACGCCTATGTCACTATTGGACAGATAATCAAAGGGAGGCATTAAATAATAACTGGCATTTACGAGTAGTTTTAGCCTTGTTAATGTGTTCAGGAGTTCGCAACCTGACCCTACGCGCGTTTCTCAGTCGATACAAACAAAGCGTGGCTTACCCATGAGCACCGTTGATAAGCTGTGGCGGAAAGTTCGGGCTAATCTAGGCGACTTCAACGCCTGGATTAGCTTACTTGATGCCGTAGAAAAGCATGTAAGATCTTTTTATTGGAACTTAAAAATTCTTAAAGACGGTTACCCTTTCATTATTGCACAGCCATGTTCTAGAACAGACGGCATGGCGACAAATGTAAACCTCGCTTTTAGTTTTAAAATGTGCCTCAAACTATAGTGTCTTTTTTGTAGAATGACATCGAAGCATCAAGAAAGGCATTTGATGCATTTCTCGACCATTTTCCTTACTGTTACGGCTACTGGAAGAAATATGCCGACCTGGAGCGGCACGCAGGCAACAAGGAACGATGCCTCGAGGTACGGTCCACCCGCATTCTTTTTTTCATTTTTATGTCCTCACGTTTGTCTGTCAAGGTGTAGATAGTTCCATTGGGCTTCTTTCAGACTAACTGATGTGCCAAGCTTATACCACCCGGCGATTTTCGCTAGTTTCAACCGTTCACCTGCCTTTTTCAAATTAATTTTTCTTCGGTTGGGTGTGCGTTGGGTCTGCTTGTGTTTTTAAGCCGGTTTTTACGACACTGGTGACCGTTAACGCAACACCTTTTTCTTGAACTAAAATCTATGTATACTCCTCCAAACTGTCAGCCCCCGACTGCGCTGGCGAAAAGGAATAGGTTTTCGACATCCAGTTGCCCATGCCCTTGTTGTCAAAGGACATACGTCCCGAAGAATAAAGGTGAAAACGGCCCCAGCTAATTTAAAAATTTTTCTCTCCTGAGCATGACAGAGTCATCCTCTGGTTCGTAAATTTTTAGGTTATTTCCGTAAGTTCTATAAAACAGCGGCTAGTTTCTCGTAACATCACCGGTTCTAATAAATCGGTCTATCCGAACTCGTGCATTTGGATTTAATGTTCATGAACGTGTCTTTATTACGCCCGTTTACTGCTTTAGCATCATATAAACAGTATTGAGGATCGAAAACTGTGTTCAAGAAACTTGTGATTGAAACGTTATGAAGCACGCTGAATTTAACCTTTTTCCCCCGCCCTACCATATAATATAAACGAAACCGTTGCATTGTCTTAGAGTAGTGTTTGTTTTGTTTGTTTGTTTCAATATGAATTCCGTGTTTTCTACAGATATACGCCAAGGGTGTTGAAGCCATTCCTCTGAGCATTGATTTATGGACTGCCTACCTGGATGCAACCATGGAGATAGTTCATGGTCAGGAAGACTATGAAACGCGTATGCGGGAGTGAGTAGACGTAAAATTTTTATTTGGCATTTGCTTTTTAAATAGTCTGATTTCAGCACAAACTTATGTCTGTTCCTTTGAAACTATCAGGGAAAACATATGATTTCACTTTGCTTCTTTCGTCCCTTGAAGTGATTGTTGTTCATAAGGCCTTGTAAAAAAATATCCTTCTAAATATCGTGAACAATGAACCAGAAAGGCCGTACTTACAGAGACGACACACTAACTCACTCAGTTGAATAAGCTAAAATCTCTTAAATTAGTTAATCGCATTTGGAGACCGTAGATTTTTCACTTGATTTTCGATCCGTTTTGGATAATTTGGACTAATCCTTGTAGGCTTCTACTGTTTTGAGCCTTCCCAAATTATATTTAATTTGCATGTTGACTGTAGGTGATTGATGACATCTGATCCTATCAATTTGACTAATTACGTACTCCACTTCGGAAAACGAATTTCCGATAAATGCACTGTGAAGGTTTTAGCTAGAGAAGCTACGTGTATTTGCATTAGGTGTTTCCGTCTCTTAGAATACACGCTTTCAAGCACGTGCCACGGGTTTTATCAGTGCCGAACTGGAGTTCGGGTGAGAAATCCGAACATAAGAAGAATAGTCGAACCATGTAAATTAGAAATGTATCGACGGTACTGTTAGCGGCAGTGCGCGATTGAGGCAGACAGGAAGAAGTCAGGATAGTAGGAGCGGCTGAATAAAGCCAGTGGGTGAATTAATGAGTTGAATGTCGATGTCAAATCCGTATGCTGGTTTGGTATTTGTTGGTTTGACGGAGAACTATGCTGATAAAGGAGGAGGAGGTAAATATCAAATATTAAGCAGGATGTCCGGTGCTGACACTGACGGGGGAACTGCTTTGCCGGATTGGATGGCCTGGACTCAGTTTGTCTGATGACCTCGGTTTCTACCCATGTCTGCAACCACATTTTCCTATTCGTGTACACACTAATTGACACAAGAAGAACAACTTAACCAAATAGAGTGGTATTTTGTTGACGATTGAACTCAGCCACGCCTGGCACTTGCGTTTCGGTTACAGTGGCCGTAATTGTTTGGTCGCAAAAGGCGTAGAATGCCCAATATGACTGCGTAAAACGCTGTACGATAACTGTCTTAGTTTGTGGTCCTTTTGTAAGCACTGAACTGCCAACTAAATGGATGGCCACTCCTGACGGCTCTTTGCATGTTCCGCGCTCGCAAGTTTACCGGTAGTTTGCTCAATCAGTTTGCAGCTTTTCTAACAGTCGAAGGGACCAACCGTTATCTATCACCTATGAACGCCTCGAATTCCCCTTAGTAGGCTTTTGTTGTTGGCGTCCATGATAATATCTCTCGAACTCCACTCCGGCCAAACTCCCTGCTCACCAAGTCTTAAATTATGCCCGATCGTCACTCGCAACTCAAAGTTGGACCGGTAAGCTAAATCGACTTAAAAATGGATTTATAAATTCGTATTGCACACAGAAACTGTTTCTTCTTATTAAAATGCACATTTAGCACAGCAGTTAACAGGTCACGCGAAGTCTTTTTATTTTTTTACGCTCGGGTGCTTGCGCTAACTAGTCAGCTCGAAGTTTTATGCATTCTCGGGCCTCATTGTCCTCTACCAATCCATTTATTTTCTTTGTTTTCTTTTTTAGTCTCTATGAGCTAGCTTTGGAGAAGGCGGGCATGGAGTTCCGTTCAGATGCTCTCTGGGAGCACTACATTAGCTGGGAGAGCGGCCATAATCGTCTTCAGCGAGTCCTCGCTATCTACGATCGCATCCTCAAGACGCCTACACAGCTTTACTTCCAGAACTGGGATAGTTTCAAAAAGTTGATCGAGGAGAACAAGCCCGAGGATGTGCTCTCTAGTGCAGAATTTGTTGGTCTATTGGCCCGCGTGGCGCCTGTTGCAGCCACCGCCTTGCGCATATCAATGAAGGCTGCCCAAGAGAATTGGGACAGTGACGAGGCTGAACGTCCCACAACTGCACCCCCTAAAAAGTCTGCTATTGAGGTAGATCTACTTCTTACCTACTCGGCTGCCTAGATTGATGGACTGTTTTAGGTCTAGTTGCAATGTCTTGATTGTTTAAATAAACGGAAATTTTGGACCAACCGACAACGCTTTTAGTCCTTTTACATCTGGAATCCTTTTATGCATCACCGATATGCTAACACGGAAACGTTGGTTCAAACGTGATGTAGACTGTTACGCGAATAATTAACTGACGTGCATTTATTGTCGTATGCGAACTTATATTCCTTATCATACCATCTTTAATATCTGTGTCCCCTCGACCTACATAACTAGCAAGCATACCGACGGTGAAAACAGCAATTTTGCCGCCTGACCGTTTTAATAACGACCAGAAAAATTGTTCACGTCAACTTATAAGCATGACAATATAAATTAGTTGAGCATACAAGACAAGATAACAAATCCATCTAGCGTTGTCCTAAAAATGTTTTTTTTTCTGCTGCTAGCAGTTCATAAAAATTAAAAGAATGCTAATAATAATAGAATAAGGACACGAGTTAATTCGCATGTCCTTCATTCTTCCATATTGTGAAGGAATACAAGAGCGGTTAGACGAGAATGGGAACTTTGTGTAAGTATCAGAAAGATGTGCACGGCCGTTAAATATTTATTTCTTAAGTCTGACTTAACGGTTTCTATCAACTTAGAAGAAGAGAAGGTCTCATTGAGTCAGAAAGCCGACTGGCTTTATCGTCCAGTTGTCTTTCCATCCGATATACTGATTACCTGGGCGACTGCTCGTCCACTTCGAAATCCAGATAACTTGCGATTCATAATACTAATCTCAAATTTTTTCCCTCTGTCGTCTATGCAAATTTGGCCTGTTAATTCTAACAGGAAGTAGTGGTGTTAGTTATAACGCGCTTAGCTGTAGGTACCGTTTTCATAGTTGTCAGCCTTTTTATGGTAGTACTTTTTCGTGCATACGGCGAGACAGATGGGTGGTTTTTTACCCACCAGTTAAATATTAAAGCTTTGAATCCTGCTTGTAGGCAAGTCACCACTCCTTTTCTCTTTCACTGACATACCAACTGACGTGAGAGATCACCTTAAGGCGGGTCTGGTCTATGAACGAAAGAAGACACGGTAGATAAACGAAGTAAGAATTAACAGTAGTGGATGGGCGCTCACCGATCGGTTATGGAACTTGCTCGTCTAGTTTTTCTTTTGAGCCTGATCTAGAGCCCCGCGGGCAGCCACATAGCGACTAGCGTTACGTGCAGCTTAAGGTTGCCGGAGACTAGAATGGCTATTTCTGACTTATTGGCCATTACCAGCCCGCCATACCCAGCGGATAATGACAGCCTATTCATTGAGAATACATCGAGCTGGGCGTATGTGCGTGGACCAGATATTCACTCTGAAGCGCATTTTGACATTCTGCCATGGCTACCAGCGATTGACGACTGTGCTTTGTTGGCTTCGCCGCTGCGTTCATTCCGCCCATCGTGAACCCCTGTGGCGAATAATGCAACTAGATAATGTGCCGGCAGAAATAATTCCCACGATCAAGGCCTCCTATCGCTCCACCACTACTGGAGTTCTCGTCCATAACAATCTCTAAACCAGGGGTCGGCAAACTTTTCGGACTACTAGGCAATTTTAGGAGGTTAAGAAGGCACACTAGGCCAGAAGAAAGAAGGTGTCCAAGGAAACGTTTATTATTCAAAAATACAGTGCGATCAATGGGAACCATGATGTTGCATGCTCTTAGAGACGGATACAATATCAGGTTCTAATGATTAGGAGTTCAGCAACAGAATGTCATTAAGGCGATTGTCAGTGAGCTGAGAGCGCAGCTTGTTCGTACAAAACTTTATTTTGGAGAACAGCCGCTCGCTCGAATAAGTGCTGCCAAAAATTGCAATAACACGCTTGGCACGGGCTAACAACATTGGAAACCGAGCATGTGGCAGCTAACGGTAGAAGTCAATGAGAGTAGTGCAAGAAGTAAACTTGGACAAGAGAACGTCCGAAGCCTGCAACTCAATCAACTCCAATTGCACATCAGAGGGCATCGTCTTAGGGAAAGTCAAAATGAGTGCTGACAATCTTTAAACTCTTGCGAATGAGAACACACATCAGTGAAGCGCGAAGAGAATTCATTCTGCAGGGTTGACAGAACACTGATGAATTCTTTGGTGTCAACGAGGGCTGCATCACACTGGGCGAGGTGCGGGAAATGAACATAGTCGCCCTTATTCAATTAGGCCGGATCCAACAATAATTAACTAGGGGGGCGTTAGGCCCGACTGAAATACTAGCTAGGCACAATCTGGCCTTAAGGCCGGAGTTTGACGACCTCTGCTCCAAACCATTCGACAAGGTTGCATCTTGTCGCCCATTTTGTTCGACTACGCCATTTACTGGATTCTCGGAAGGGCTCTACACGGTTTCGACGGTATGGAGTTAGCACCCGGACGCCGGCTGACTGACCTAATCTACGCTGCCGATATTGCCTTGTTAGCTTCAAGCTTTAGTGATCTACAGGCTGTCGTGTCACGGGTGAAGGAGATCGCTACTTCGGTCGGCTTATCCATAAACACTGGAAAGACCAAATTTTTTTCGAGGTGCATCCCTGACCAGGAAAAAGCACCTCTCTGAATTAATGTCTGTCAACATTAAGAAGTAGACAGTTTAAATTACCTCGATGCTAGGCTGCTGTCGAATAGACAGTAAGGACGACATTGTCTCCCGAATCGATGCTGCTCATCGTCGTCCTCAGAAGGTTCCTGTGGGTCCGACGCGGCATCAACATCTCGAAGATCCGTGTGTGCCGTTCATCTGTTCGGTCGGTCCCCCTCCACGGTTGTGAATGCTGGGCTGTGCTGTTGGAAGATAAGCAAATACTGGAGGTATTTGACTACTGTTGCCTGAAGACCATCCTTCGATTGAAGTGCACTAATTTCATCTCAAATGAAGCAGTCTGCACTCGTGACAATATCGCAAAGATATCTCAGGCCGTCAAAGAAGGGACTGAAGTGGTTTGGGCACACTCTGTCGTCTGCCTCACGAGCTCTCGATCGGGCGCCGTTGTACACCGAGAGGCGTCGACGAGGGGACCAACTCAAGACCTGGCTCGACACGGTTAGTTGAGGCTTGGAAGTAGTTCTTGGACTTCCGGTATTCAGCCTCTATCGCTGGAGAAGAGACAGGGTTGAACGGTCCAGATCTGCTGCTGTGAATTTTCACGCATAGAGAGGTACGATCCGTTGCATCCTCGAGGCCGACTTGACTAGCCATGATCGCAGTCAAGTACAAATATTAACTTAATAGAAGTAAACAGGAAGGTGTTTGTGTGTCTTTTCTCACTGACGCTGGCTTCTTAATTAAATAGATTTGAACAAGGATAACATGTGCGACGGGACAAAACCTTGCCTAGGTGGGAAACTCCGAGCCGCAATGATCCGTTCTAGCGGGGATAGAGGTCAACAAATGCGAATAACGAATTGGGACCTACCCTGTAACCCACTTGTAATCTTTCCTGTTTTATGCGTATAATATCGAAGCCATCTGTAAAAGGCGACGAGAATGCAGTAATCAAACAACCCAGAGATTGCGTTTTGCTGGAAAGCAGCGTGACAAAGTGCAAGTATAATCTCTCTTAAGGGCTTTTCAGTATATCCTACTTTCGGCGCGAGAGATTTATTGTGGGTTTTTAGCTGAAACTGCCGCAGGCCCATCGCAAATTCCTTGTAATGGCCATTATTGGGATGCATTTCACACGGTTAGACCGAAATTGGGGCTGTATATAGATCGTATTATGACTGTATGGGTGGCTAGGCTGGACTAGTTTGAACCGCACAAGAATGTTTGAAAGTAGGGAACTGTACAAGCCAGATCGATATCTATCAAAACAAATTTTATTTTCTGCACCCGCATTTAACTGTTATCTAGCCAACGCTACTGAGTATTGCATCCGTTAGGTGTCTATATTTTTTCTTTCCCTTATCTTTTCAAGCAAGTAACGGAGCCCGATAGGACCGCCGTTCGCCAATTCATTATTGACTCGCGTGAGAAAGTTTACCAGGCTACATATCTGCAGATTATGAAACGCTGGTATTTTGAAGAAAAGGTATAATATCCTGTTTCTTTCTAGTGTAAAGTATTTAAAACTATGTATACAACGGATTTAAATTTGTCAGACCATACTGACGCCCAGTTGTCTGGAGTGGGTAAAGAGCCAAGACATCAGAACCAATAATAGCCAGAATGTCTGTTCTCGTTCCATATCTTTCAAAAATTATACAATCCAGTCCTGCTTTGTTGGTTTCAGGCCTGTTTCAGGGCGTGTTCCGCGCTCTAGAGTTTGGGCATTTACCCATCGTCTGTCCACCAAACGGGGACTTCTCTCAGCCGTCTGAATTTGGACGATAACCCACCGAATTAACTTCAGTCGTTGTTAGACTGAGCGAAGGTTAATTATCGGTCGTACGTAAGATACATGTTTTCTTCTGACATTAGGCCGTAATTCGATAGTTCTAACTCCACAATCGACTAGCTTCTACCTTCGACTCGCATCACTCCTTCATTATGACTATGGGTAGTTAATGTGCGCTAGCCTGGATTTTCAGAATTTTAACACCAAATGCGTGTTAAATGCGGTTAATTTGTCATCATTTTGCATTGTGTGCTTTCAGGGTAGACAGTTTAAAATAAGACATGGTCTTGATCCTTAGTTCCGACACCTGACACTTTCTGGCGGCCTGCGAGAAATGGGCAATGACAGCTTTCAGAAAATATCTCCGGCGGAATAACTCGGAGTACCAGCCCCAAACACGTCGCCCACTACTCAGAAGCAGGCTGCCAGCGCAACTTCTCAGGGGTGATGCCTCAATGCGGTCGCATATAACCCAACTCCCGGAGTTTATGCTAACGTTTCATTTGTTAGGATTGGATTGCCAACTTTGCGTGATACAAGAAATGCAGGTTTGTGGCAATGGGGTAAAAGATGGTGCTTTGGAAAACTAACGCAGCGCCCGTAACACATTATTCCCTAACAGCTCCAGAATGGTATAATCATGTGATTTGGCTTTGGCTTAACTATTTAGAGAGGTTTCAAAGAACCGAGTAGATTTAGACTAGTTCTTCTTCGAACTGAAAACTATTGTCTATAATCTCCCTTTGCGCTAGAAGCACCTGATGCCACCTTTTCCACATCTGCCCCCCAGATCCAGATATTACACTGCTACCGTGTGGCGAGTGTGCCGATGCAGGCTAACTACTTCCGCACTTGTGTCATACATGCACGCGTTTTCGCTGTTTGGAGCATCAGATCGGCGTGCAAGTCAACGCAACTCTTGCCAAGTCGCGTAGTCTGTAATTTCTGCTTAGAACTAAGTCCGGTTTCTGACAACACATGCAAACGGTTTCCAAAATAAATTACGCACCTTTGTTTCTAACGGATAATCGAACATAGTTAGTAAACCAGATCCGTAGTCTGCTTCATTCGTTGCCTACTGTATACTTCACATAGCAGATAACCACTAGCTGTTATGGTCGGTAACTCAACGAATCAGAACGAACACGACTTCCAGTACAAGTAATTGGAGATCTAAGCTCTCAATAATGGCGTTAAGTGACTTCCCTCGTCACAACGAATCGCCCTAATTTGCATACACATGATATAAGATCCGTTGTCCTGTTGGGATCAGTGGCTGAAGGCGTAGAATCCATCATTAGGCTTCTGGCTGGTTTTTATCACGATGACGAATGCATTAAATGCTACCTCACTGTTCTATTTTCAGATACGCCGCCCATACTTCCACGTAAAACCGCTGGAAGAGATGCAAATAAACAATTGGGCCGAGTATCTCAGTTTTGAGGAGAACGAAGCCTCCACAGTGATCTCGGAGTTTAAGGCTGCAAACCCAGACGCAGATCCCCTGTTGGACGAGGAGGTTCAGCTGGCACGAAAACGTGTCCGTATACTATACGAACGCTGTCTAGTAGCATGTGCTCTCTACGAGCACTTCTGGATACGCTATGCAAAGTACCTTGAGGTAAGTAT
This sequence comes from Schistocephalus solidus, assembly GCA_017591395.1. NCBI lineage: Eukaryota > Metazoa > Platyhelminthes > Cestoda > Diphyllobothriidea > Diphyllobothriidae > Schistocephalus > Schistocephalus solidus. Next base: position 24,225 of record WEDG01004269.1, read on the forward strand.
TTTTCGTTCTCGCATCATGCGCTTTAATGGGCACAGCGGCGCCCAGAGAACGTATACTCGGAAAATTTGGCCATAAACAACGGGTGCCTTGCACCTTTGTTGCGGTATCTTAGGCGATCAAATGGAAAGCTAGACTGTTCTATGTAAATTTGTTTTTGTTGCCACGGTAACATACATTTCCTGACTTTTAATCGAAAGTTTAATCTGCATGAAGTAAGCCAATCAACCCCAACTAGTGAACTTGTCTCCGGAGATTATGTTGTTTCCCTCATGCGTAGGCTACCTGATCACTGGACTCTTAGGTACTCTTAGACGTGCCCACAGGAAGATTTATCGACAATGGCACCCGACTACATGACCTGCGTGATTGGTGGTCCTAACTTCTTCTGTCCCCGTTTACCCACGTCTTATCTGCCCATGTCCGCTTAGGACTTTCAGTGGATTAAAACTTTAAGCCAGTCAGCTTTGCAACTATTCAGGTGTTTCAGGCCGCTCGTCGTTACGAACCGCATTAGGGACTTTGATGTCGAGGGTTGAAGTCACTAGCCTCAAAACCCAAACACGCAAATTTACTTGCATGTATTTTATATGCGTTGTGCCTTATAGTTCACCGAAATGAATATTCCAGCGGCGCGGGAAGTCTGGCGTCGCGCCTGTACAGTGCACCTGCGACGCAAACCGACAATTCACTGGTACTGGGCCATGTTCGAGGACCGTTATCCGGCCGGTTTGGATACTCTCGAGAGCGCGGGCAAAGAGTCGGTCGTTTTGCCTCCCAAAACAAGTCTTGATATCCTCACTGAGCTAGAGTCCCGTCTACCCGACAGTGCTCTCGCTTGTGCGCGTCGCGTTGACGCCATGCGCAGGGCCAAGAAACCGGTAAGTAGCGCATGACACCGTCTTCTCGCTGATGGCTAATCGGTTCTGCTCCCCTAACACCAAACCTTTTAAATTCTGTTCAGCTACTGGACATCATCGTGTGTATCCGTTCGGGCATCAATCGACTACGCTTGCGCGCTTCAGAACAGGCCAACGTGGCACACAACGCCTCTGGGCCGACTGCTTCTATGACCGCGGCACTTGCTCTGGCGGCCAGTGCACAAGCGCGTGCAGGAGCTAGCTACCTGGCTGGAAAGCTCTCCCGCCTTCTTCATCGCAACGTAAACGACCTGGTACCGCCTGAGGGTATTCACACCTGGCAACTTCTCCTTTCCTCTGCCTACAAGGTAGAACCGGAGCCAGTGGAGGATGAAGGGGGAAGCGAAACGGAGGAGAAACCATCCGAGCCAATCAAAGAGGAGGATAGTGCGCCCTCTCCCAGCGTCAAAAATGATGCTGAAAACGAGGATGACCGTGAGAAGGAGTCTTTAGGCAATGCGGACGATGCAACAGGTAAGGAGGACGCTGAGAGTGTAGAAATGGAGGGCACCGCAGAAAAGCAAGAAGCTGAGGAGGAACCCCCAGTTACACCAGAAACAATATCCCAGGTAAAAAGCGGCGAGGCAAAAACCACCGACGATGACGTTGAAATGGAGACGGCTGACTCGCCACCCGTAGTCCTTGTACGCACCAAGTCGACCTCACAGCAGGGCGGTGACGAGGCAGAGAAAGTGGACGAATCAAAGGAAGACTCCAACGCCGCTGTCGCGGCGGCGGCGGCGGCTGAGGGTCAGGCGGCAAAGAGGAGAAAACGCCGCAGTCGATGGGGCAGTGAGTCGGATCTACTGGCTGCCAAGGCGGAAGAAGAGAAGCGGTTGGCGCAGGCGGATGCCGATGCTAAAGAGTATGCTCTTGAACGTGAGCGTATTATTTGTGTTCGGCCACCGTCACCTGACAGTCTGACGGAGGAGGATAAACAATTAATGACTGCAGAGGAGGCTGCTATTGCTGTACTCAAGGAGGCCATCGAGTACGATCCGGTGAGTTCCACGTCGTTTACCTTGTACATGTAGCACTGAACCACGCAAAATTACTCGATCCTTATTTTTTAAAAATTTTATGGCGGTCCACGAATGGTATTATTTAGGGAAATGGTTTTCTCGTAGGATTAGAACCGTGGTCCCAGCGAGCCTGGTTGCCTCTGACCCTCGATTGGAATAATAGTTATGAATGGTCTGCTGTCTTTAGTAGGCGCTCTTATGCTCCACACACCAGGCCAACGGTAGCCGTCCACAACCTATTACGGTTTGGGAGCCTCTACTGTCATGCATCGCTATTTGTTTGTTTGGTAATTATTCTACTGCTTAGGGGTCACAGCGGTGTTGATAACTGTCTATCCCTACAAACTTTGAAGCAGCATAGAGCTGTGTTGCTGTTTGCAGCTACCCATCTTCCTCTTTTATTCATTAACACATTGCTGAAATTCGGCTTTTTGACCCTCAGCGCAACGAACGCCTCTATGCCCAGCTGTTAGATATTGCCTACCAGCGCCGACCAGTCGACCTTGAGGGTTTTCTTCAGTTTGCGAATTTTGCCATTGTCGATTCACTCCTACCTGCCACCGTCAAGTTGGCTTTTAGTCAACGGAAGTTGCAATTCCTCGAAGAGTTCGACGATGATATCAGGCAGTGAGTATTCCTTTTATCTCTGCTTCATTTTGCCTTCACTCTATTGCAGGCACGCCCGGAGACCGAAGATCATTTTTATTAGCATATGCTGCAAGTTGTTGGACAATAAGTAAAAAAGAAGTGGATGCGATCGCTGGGACAAGAGATTTATTCGCCTGACGTTTCGGATTCAAACTCGAACCCATCCTCAGAGACAGTATCGAATACGATTTGGGCAGCCAAAGAAAAGGGTGTTACTACCCTACCGCATGCTCTATTCCCTTGCAATGTTTAGTGCGATTTCCCGCGTACAAAAGGTCCTGGACACTGACCTTCGAGACGCAACACTCTGCATACCCTGGATGTTTAGTTTTCTTTGCCGTCAGTTCGGTAGTTAACGTTGATTGCAGGCCACTCATAGTAGACTAAGGACGCTTAAAGAGGGTGTGTAAAAGTGCGCAATCTTTTTTCGCTTCGAATTTTTACCGCGAAAGCATCCCAAACTGACCTGTTTTCTATGAAGCAGTCAATCATTTCTTCGCTCGGTTGTTTGACTACGTTCGTAGAGTGTTCCAAGTCTCAGAATAATATCAGCATGATTTTCCAAAATTTATCCTTGTCCATGATTCTAAAGGCCTTTGCCATCTTCAGCGGGGTGGATTGCCGGCTGCTCTGCCTTGTTTGGCATTTTTTTACATTTGGCGAGCGAGGAAGATAATATCGGTAGTTCCGCGGTTTCCTCGGTATCCACATGAACCATCTGGAAGATGTCTTGCAGCGTTTTACGCGATCGAGTAAGACCCCTGGTGATGATTTATGCAACTCTATTAATGATGAAAGTGCCTCTATGGTTGCCACAGCTGCCAGTTCCCACTGCGCGTGTACAATTGGGTGATAATAAGAATTAGTAGAGGATTTTGGCAGATTTGTATAATTCTTTTGACCTACTTGTGAAAAACTCGGCGGCCTCGGTGGGATTCGAACCCACACCAGCCAACGCTCTAGCTAACTGAGCTACGAGGCCTCACCCGGAGCCTTGAGTTTGCTCACTGTATCAGAATTGGTGGATTCCATACGTTGCAGTAGACTGGGTGGGTGTGATTAAACTCACGGCTGCCGGTGGGGCCTCGTAGCTCAGTTGTATAGAGCCTTGGTTGTACTAAAGCCTTCCCCTTGCTGGCGCGGGTTCGAATCCATCGAGGCTGCCGAGTTTTTCACAAGTGGGTCGAAGGGATAATAAGAAAGTTCAGTTTTGGGGTATGGTTGTGTATGTCTCCAAATCGTTTGAAGCAGTAAGGTGAGTTTTTCCGTGAGTCGAGGGCCGTCTTATTTGTAGGTTTCGGCCGAGCTTGAGTCGAACTCCGACTGCTTTGATGTGGTTTTCTGCGAGGATAGACGGTCGGGGTCAACATTTGTCTCAATTTAAAGGATTCTGTCGGATATTTCAGATTGTCAATTAGGGTTGCTCCTGAAGCGCCATAGCTCAGGGCTATAAAATGTATCATTTATCAGTCAGCATGGTTGTTTCAGGTAAGCAGCGGTGCGGCTCCGATGAGTTGATAACCTTCGATCAATTTTATTAATACGAAAAAGTTGTTCGTTTTATCGCGGTCAGGGTGTCCTTCAAATTTTCAACCAAACATTTAGCACATATATTCATATACAGTAGACTTCCGCATCGAATTATTCTTGCTTTATTGTTGCCGATCCTTTTATTGCCGAAGTTTGTATATGGCTCATTTTTCCTGGCAGTAGAATCCGAAGGGTAAGGTAAGGGGTTCCAAATCCGGGATATCCCCATCTAGTTTAGCCCACAGGTAGAGGCGGTTACTGATTACAACCGAGCGCAAGTTAAGGGCCTAGTAAAGCAACCAGCACGTGCGTCAGACCAGCGGAGCTACCTGTCGCTTACATGACAAAATAGTCACATGCATTTGTGATGACATTAAAATGGCTACTTTGTAAATTCATGATCTTTGACCCCCTATCTTCGCGGCAGCTGCTTCCATTCGAGGAAAAAATGGAAGCGCCGACGAGCCTTTGAAGGTGGTTTAGGTTACGACTTCCTCCCTGGCTGAGCAGATATTGATGAGCTCGTGTACTACCTAGAGATTTTGTCAGATATCACGTCTGTGCATAGATACCGAAGTCTTTTTAAAAAACTTGTTAATTCCTTTTTGTGCTTCCCTTCTGCCCTCATCCTTAGTATGTCTACCCGGCTGTCCAAATGATCTTTGAAAAATGTCTCCTGTGCCATGTTAACCTAACCTGACTGTTCCTAACCCCCGTCCTGTTTTTTTTTCAAGGCTTTCAACTGCCTACGATGAGTACGCATCTCTCGCTCAACTGGTCTGCCGCTGCACCAGTAACCGACAGACCGGAGTTGATGCCACCCGCGCTTACAGTACCCCCGATCTGCTCAACGTTGTGCTACCGGCCCCACTGAGACCCTCGGCCAAACACAATCCTGCTACAAATGGCCCCGTCCGCAAGATGCCGCGTCTCACAACCGACATCTCTGTCCTCGAGGACGCGGCCTCTGTTGGCACGCCAATCGCGCCACCGGAGACTGCGGCCAGTTACTTCACCGCGGGTGCCTATGAACCGTTGGCTGGAGCTCAGGGCGTCGCTGCGGGTCTGCCCCCACCTGCTCCCACTATGGTGCCCGTCGCTCCTCCAATGGGTCTGCATGGGCTGGGAACTAATGGCGTTGTCACTGCAACTGTACGTCTCCGACAGCTTTCCTGTTAGCCTTGTCTATTCCCTTTTTTCACTCGTCCATTTTACCCATTTGTGAACTATTCGGTAGCCTCGGTGGGATTCGAACTAATGACAGCAGGAGGATGTCTCCAGTACAGTCAACACTAACCACCTGAGCTGCAAGGCCCTACCCAGAGCCGTGCATTTAATCACACTTGGGTCACACTATCCCCCAACCGAGTTTTTCACAATTGGGTCAAATGAATTATTCAAATCTTGCAAAGCCCCTTACTTACTTACTTGCGCCTGGTAGTCATCTGGTGAATCCTGTATTGATTGCTTTGGAAATCCTGCTCGACCTTGTCAGCTTACTGTATCAGAATTTACGGCTTCCATGCGTTGCAGTAGGCTGGATGGGTAACTTGTCCCAAGTGCGATTAACCTCACGGCCCCCGATGGGGTCTCATAGCTCAGGTGGTTAGAATGCTGTCTGTACCGTAGCCTTTCCCTTTCAGCTGTCGTGAGTTTGTATCCCACCGAGGCCGCCGAGTTTTTTTCACGATTGGGTCAAAGTAATTATTCAAATCTGCCAAAACTTCACTCATATTGTTACCACATTAGCAGTCTGTCAGCAAGATAACAATTCAGTTGTAATGCTGGATGCATACTTACGAGCATCCTGCGCCCGCCAGTAAGCAGATTTGATGGATCTGTGGCTTCTGAATAGACGTGATAGTATTCTCAAACAACATCACGTTACAGTATCTCCACGTCGGTAGTTTCCGACGAAAGTAACCCCTTTTTTTCGGCTGAAAGAAATTATTTAACATTGAATGGTGGACCTCCGGAAGTGTTCCTATCAGTACCGGCATTCTTTTTACTTTATCATATATGCTTTTCCTAATATTTATCCAACCTGTTCGCCTAACTTCTGTTGATTCGCCAGAGGTAGCACCCGATAGCGCATGGTTCGAATGGCGATGCAAATTAACTCTGCGCGTTGAGGCGACGTGTGGTTGAAGGCGACTGACCTGGTCTCTTTTATCCTGTTGACATGAGTGGTCTTTCCTGTTCAGGGTGATACTGCCGCCGTTGCGACGACTGACCTCTGGTTATCAACGGCGGCCGCAGCGGGCCACCCCAGTGGCTATTACTACGCCCCTGTGGTTTCGACGGAGGCCGCTGTTGCCGGGGCACCCGCTGTTGCGGTGACTGCAGCGGTGCCTATAGCAGCCGTATCCACCGTGGGGCTCGATTTCAACCTTCCTGCGCCGCCACCGGCACCCCCTCTAAATCTGAATTGTGTTCCTACCACAACGGTTACAGGAAAATAGACTGGGTGTGCTCCACGTGCAACACACCTCCCCGTCCCTCTGTACACGATTGAATATTATCACAACTGTCTGATGTTTCCTATTAAAACCTTTTTACTGAGTTCATCCGGTGCGACCTTTACTTCTAGTATTGCCTCCTCTGCACTGCTATTTGGTCACGCCGAGCTCCCGTTAGTATGTGATAGTTCGATATTCAAGATCAGCGCAAGCAGAGGCCCGGAAAATAAGTGCCTCTTTCAATCCAAGCAAGTCACTTCTCGAAGGAGGCACATCAACTACTCTCCCAGCGATTTCCCTCACCGCACACTGCGTTCGTGGTTTCTTTCGGTGTTATTCACAAAATAGATGTAAAAAAAGTAGGAGACATGTGTGCCTCATGCGCGTGAATCTATCAAAAATATGGCTGTGCTTTTCGTGTTCGTTCAGAAGACTAGTAGGTGGGTGTGGATCGCGCCCGCTGCCACCACCCCTATTATAGAAGCTGGTCAGAACTGCGTTGTACGTTCCATCACGTGACGTTCAAAGCATGCTCAGAACTCCTAAGTGCTTGCTGGCCGCCCTCTGACGTTTTCTAATGCCGTGACTTGTGTTATCTTCCTGGCCCAGTATATGTCCTGACTGCAACTAGCCTCGATTGCATACATGATTGGGACCCCGTGCGTCCACCACACCAACGTCTGGATGTGTACGAAAATGATGGCCCCAACTGTTGAGAAGGATAGATGAACGTGGGCGGGGATAGTTTACTCATCTAAGGCTCCGCGTTCTAGTGCATTTCCGTCGTAGGTCGTGGGAAGAAAGGTACAACGGAGGGCCTCTTTCGTCACTTCGGACAGGTCCGCCTGCCAGTCTTCCCAGTTGCTACAGTAATTTCGTAGGGCGTTGGATTGGATCAGCGGGTGTCGGCTTGCTGTGCGCGGGCAAACTGAGCAACCATTGTGTGCGTTCACAAACTCCGAAAACGTCCTTTATGTGAAGGGGTGGGGAGCGGGTAGTGTCGGATTTTTGTTTTTGTCGTCAGTTTGTCTGCCTTCGTATCCGATGGATTTTCGCTGATATCCATTGAGAAGGACGTGGCGCAGGCACCTTCCTTCTCGAAGTTCCTCGGTGAGCGTGTCCGGACTTAATTTTGCTTGTGTTTGGACGGAATATGAGGAAGCGGAGACGCCTATCGAGCATGAAAACTGTTTGTGCTTCGCGTGCAGCTGTCAATCAAGTGCATACCCTAATCGCAAGTTGTGTGTTTGTGGCAGTTCTCCATAAACGCAAAATTTGTCTTCTGTTCTTGTGAACCAGAGTTCGTGGGTCTTACGTTGATTTGATTTTGCCTTTTCTCTGTTACGTGCTCTCCCTCCGGATCTACTGTTGTCAATTATCTTTACACCGTCAGGTATGGGCTGAACATTTGTCACGACTCGATTGGTTTACAGTACACACATCAAGCATATCATACATTTTATGCCCTGACCTTACGAACGTAACCTACACGCGGCACACCAGGCCCCTCCGGTTCCACAAAGCATATTTTTCTATTGTACATATAAGCGAAAGAATCTCCCGTCGCGAAGAAGTACTGATCTGAAACTGCAGCCATGTATTTCTGGTTCCAAATTATAAAAAATAGAAAACCATATAGCTAACCGTGTACAGATGCAAAATGTAGGCACTTTTGTTCACTGTGCTCTTAGAAAGGTACCAAAAGCAACGAAACCACATATAAACTCCGCTAGATAGAACGCTAGTTGGCCGACAACAAATATCACTTCTAGGTAGAGAATGTAGGTCTGCCAAATCGCTATCCAAACACAACCAACTACGTTTATGAGTAGGAGAGCAATAGCGACCAGAGTGGACGAGGGTCGTTCAAGAAAGTTGCCCGCGACGGCAAACCGCAAGCGAATGGCCTCAGCAGCTGAGAGAAAGAGGAGGTACACGACTTCATTTGCTAAAACGACTCCATCGTAGGGCAGATGCAAACCCTTGAAAAGGAATATGAGGTATTCCGAGAAAAAGAGGAGGACGGAGTAACAAATATTGAACCGGAGAATCAGATCGTAGGGAGCGGAGGCCAAAACGGGATAGACAACCTTCGAAGTAAATGGATCCATTGGCCAAAAAGACGTAGAACGTGTGGTTGTATGTGTAGTTGGTGAGATAACCGATCACAAAAACCTATAAAAATGCAAAACCTGGCATAAGCAAGGCTCTAACTTTTACATTGTTTAATATTTTTAGGGGTATCACGAGGGTCACAACTGGATTTGGGGTTTTAAATCTGATTGAACATGGGAAAGTGTCATGCATCGAGACGTTCAAGAGGATGCTCAGCTAATTCGACGTTGTCACAGCGAGTGTGACCTGTTTCGTTTGAAGTGGGGTCAGTGGAATTTATACCGAAAGTAGGACTGATCATACGGTCTTGGCTGATGTTTTTGGGGTTGAAAATGGTAACACGTACGAACATAAATTTTGAGCCTGTCGAAGACCACGCACACATGATCCACTCGGACCAGAATGTTACTTATTTTATGCGTTTACCAGTGAATTTGAACCAAGCTTACCTGAGGCTTTTAAGTCCTCAAGAAGAGAGCCGTTGTCTACAAGGTTGGTCGCCATACCCAACCTCCATGAAACCCTGCACACGCGCATCCGCTCGTGGAGATTAGCAGCTGTGAGTCCGATGTGCTCATTTGCCCATATTATCTTCTAACAGTTAGTGGATACAGGAGGTCAGATGGTTACGTCAGGATTAAACTGCCCACACGATATTCTTTTGGCAACCTCTATACCGTCCTCAACAAAATGTAGTTGCTCGAATTAGTATAGCAAAACAGATATCGTATGCTAGCTTTGCTGACCATCCATACGGGTTGAAATTAGGAGGATTCATCCCGAATTCTTCCTTACCATCCGAGGACCCAGTTGGTTGAGAGTTCGACTCAATTACCAAAGGTCGAGGGTTCGAATCCCAGGTGTGCCACACTTGGGATTGGGTATGACTGGCTGATGACGGCTATTAAGCCAGAAATGGCCATTCCGGTCTCCCTTGTCTTTGTCGGTTCCACTTTAAAAACATATGCTGCATGTCGCTATGCGACCGCCTGCGAGGGCTCTAGTCTATTATATATATATATATATTCATCATATATATATATATATATATATATATATATATATATATATATATATATATATATATATATATATATATATATATATATATAGCATATATATATATAGGCAGAATAACATGGCCGACAAAAGACAAGGGAGACTGGAATGGCCATTTCTGGCTTATAGCCGTCATCAGCCAACTCATCCAAAGCCCAGGCACTGCGGCGCCCGAGCCTCGAACTCGCGACCTTGTTGGGCAGAAGTCCAACGCTCTACCCTCTGCGCCACGAGCTCGTTGTCTTGCCGGTTTCGATCGGGCATATTAACAATGTTATTAGGGGCGCTCACCGATCGGTTAGCTGATGCTACCCGAAATAAGTACCGGTGGAGTGGCGCAAGGGACTAGATGGGGCTCCCTTCGGAAGTAGCGAAAAATCCTCTGGTTTACCGGGTCCAGCTTTCGCAATATGTTTACTGTGACTTTTATGTAAGCTTGAAGAAGCTATATATGAATACGAAATTTGCTTTGTGGTAGGTTTATTACGAACAGGAGCTTTTTTAGCAGTTGGGCAAGCTATTGATTTTTTTAAGCTATCTATTTCTTGTCTTAGGTTGCTTATTTCCTACGCCATCCCGGAGAATTTCTGCTGGAGGCTGAAACACCCCATACATGTTTCGTCTTCGTAAGCTACATTAGTTAAGCTTACTGAACTTTTACCCCGTTTAGTGGGAGGTGAACAATTAGCAGAATAACGATAGTTACCATTTTTTTCTGCTTTTCCATTAAATTTCTTAACAAGATCCCCTGCCAATATGGCCGAGTGGGTAGAGGCGCCGATAGACGGTCCCAAGCAACTAGGTCGTTGACCAATTTTTTGTGACAATAAACTTATGGAACTTTGCATGTTATAATTGCCACAAAATTAACAGAGAGTCAGTTAGGATATTCAACAATAAGAATATGAAAATATAAGGACTCAGCCTTTGGTTTGAGCCCCTTCCGCGATTGAGAGCAGATGCAGGGAGCACACAGCCGGCGTGAGTTTCAGAAAGCAGCAACGATCGAGGGTCCAAGTCGCAATTTACAAACTCAGAGGAATATAAAGACAATTCTTTAATAATTTTCCAGCACCGTGTCTTCTACACTGAGGTAGAAACTAAAAACTCGTAGGCTCGAGGTACTTGAAATTCGAAACCAATTTCAAACAATGATAAGTGCGCATAACAGGACAAGTTCTGTTTACATTTTTTACATCTTCGTAAATTTTATCTGAACACATTTTCATAATGTTATTTTGTTACTAATGTTTGTTTAGACAGTGCCTTGCCGGCGCTAACCAAATGTAAATTCTAAAAACAAAACATAAGCTGTATTTATATTCACATGAAAAATACCGTTCATTCTTACAGGAAGGAACTGCTACATCATACAAAAGCTTTGCACATACATAGAGAAAAAGGTGATATCTATTATTTTACATAGGTCATCATCGGTCCTTCAGGATGACTGTGCGTAGATTCCACTGTTACCAAACCATTTTATTTCTACGTGAATATGTTATTCACTTCTTTGCAGTAACGTTTATTTCAATTGCAATATTGCAGTTAACTTTTTTATTATAAGGGTCTTTAAAGGCAATGCCTATTACCATTACTGAACTTTCTCAGGATCAATAATTAAATACCGATGACGGTAAGTATCCAACGAAATGGGGGCATTTTAGACTGTGTAAGTCCGAATGACTTCCATCAATTGAGTGACTGGTGGTATAAGGAGATATAATGGTTCCAGGGGGACTCGAGGTAGAGAAAAATAGTTTCAAGAAGCTCCTGATGGTACTTTCTCTGAGTGATGGAGAACGCTGCTCGGAAATGATGAGGAAAA